>CM037074.1:8879817-8908134 GCA_020882685.1 Aphelinus atriplicis
GACGAGTCTGTCGAATTCCCAGCGAATCCGTAACGCATTTCGAATTTGCGAATCCACGGGCTCAACCCGCTGCCGGTCGTTAACGAAAGTCATACTCGTGGAATTTATTCTTCGCGAGTGGAATACTTTGATTTTGGAGAGAATCACAGGTTCCGCGCGAGAGACTCTGAAATTCAGATCGTATCAGAGTCCACGGATGTAACTGTACAAGGGAAAAAATTGATCCGAATCTCCATGTTACTTTGCTCGTCGGTATAGTGCTCCCTTCAATCTAAGAATATACGTATGTAGAGCGGGGGAGAGCGAGAGCGGAAGAGCCGGCCGAGCCGGCGGAACGAGAAATCGATACAGGCGGCGGCGGCGTCTCGCGCGCATAGAGCTCGCTCGCTAGCGCGCGCACGCTTATCTTTTTCCTCCTTTTAAAGAAGATGTGTGCTTCCGAGCGGAGAAATCAATAGCCCCGCAAAAAACACACCCCAACGAATGAAAACAAGCCGGAACGACGGGGCCACTCTTCCCGCTTTGCGGCTCCCTTCGCATTCCGCGATACTGTGTTATTGGAGTACGCCTCTCGCCGCCGCTGCTGCCCCCTTCCCCTCTCCTAATTGATCCAGCGAATTTTTCCGACAGCTGTTTGGCGTCGCTGCTCTATTTCGATGCAGAATACGATAGCGATAATTTCACCTCGTGAACCAAATTACACCCGGTCCGTTCTCGCTTGTTTATTCACCCAGCTTCGCGTGATTGTGGTGGCTTACTGCATATTTTTTTACCCCCCTCTTGATTCTGGAATGTTAGACTCGAGCGCAGTGTCACAAGATGAAAATCCCCAGTTCGTCACATTTGTGATAGCCAACTATATTAATAAATTCGTCTGTGTAAAGAACTTGCTTGCAGTAGCTCCGAGTATAATGAATGTAATTGCTACTTGAAATCGTAATCAATCACCTTTGAACCATTTTTATACCGTGGAAAAAAGATATATTTTTCGCGAATCATTCCTCAAAATGTCTTTTCGGTCTGATTCCGATATATTATTCAATGCCTGTGCGATCCTTCGAACTGTCCATTTCTTCGCCGGCATCTTTTTGGCTGATCAAGCGTTCTCTTGTCTCATCCCGGGGTAGAGTCTCGCTCCCATTTTCGCGACGAGATCATCCAGCGCGAGGAATTGCTTTGCATCTACCCGTGAGCTTTCCGCCGCGTGGCACTGACCCTTTGCAATTGCCATCTGAAACTTTCATTTCCTGGCGAATCGATCGAGTTTTTTTTTTACCCTCTTTCCCCCAATCCGGACAGATATCGACTTGAATTGAATCAGCGCGGGCTGCGCTTGATGGAAAAATTACTCTCCCCCCCTCGACTCGTATAATATCAGTATAATTATTCAAATTCGAGCGTTCCTCTCGGCTTTAATTTTCGGTGAATTTTTCACGAACACGTTGGATGAAATTTATCCCTCGCTCTCCGCAAACAAACAACTCTTTTGAGCGTTTTTCCTCTTGGGAAATTTAATCATTCAAACCGAATGATCGTTTTGTTTTTCCGAAGCACGCGCCGGTTATCGAATCGATTCAGCAATTATAGCTTGATGATCATTGGTTCATTTGAAGGAAAAAAAGAAACATACATATTATACGTTATTAACTCAATCGATACGGAATTACGGATGCCAACGTGTCGACGGTATTTTGCTTATTCCGAGTAAACCCCGCGCTCTCGAAATTACAAACCAAATGAAACATTGATCGGCGCACGTGCGAGCTGGCGTGGAAATTCCCGTTCTCATTACAGTTCGAAAGGAGATCTTATTTGCAAGCCGAATGATTTCCCTTCGCGCTTTTCACCTCGTTGGGTTGCGGGCGCGCGCCAGTCGCTCCGTATATCGCTCGAAGCTCGCGTAATTTGAGAAATATTTTTCGCGCAGCCTCCTTAGCCGAACGGAGGAAGAAAAAAGCACACACACACAGACACTCGCCGGCAGCCGACGAAAGGCTGAATCAGCGGAGCGAGTTGGTGGATTTGAAGTCGCGCGTCGCTCCTCGTGTCGAGCCGCGCGAGCAGCCACTCCAGGCTAAAATCGTTTTATGATCACACGTGACGATCGTGAAAATCTCATTAACTTTGCCCGGGCAAAAGGAGAAACGAAAACACGCGAGGGCGAAGGGGAAAAAAGCTCGAGTACACGCGCAGCCGAGCTTACACGTACGTACGTACGTACGCGAACGCCCGAGGTTGGCAGCTTGGAAGAAGTAATTTGAGAGAAAGAGCGA
This sequence comes from Aphelinus atriplicis, assembly GCA_020882685.1. Taxonomy (NCBI): domain Eukaryota; kingdom Metazoa; phylum Arthropoda; class Insecta; order Hymenoptera; family Aphelinidae; genus Aphelinus; species Aphelinus atriplicis. The sequence goes on from CM037074.1 coordinate 8,882,091, forward strand.
GAGAGCTGCAGGCGCAAGGAGGACGTGTTTGCGTAAGCGTTAAATCTCGAGTCAGGGATTGCCACTAAATCAACGAAATTTTCTGCTCGTCAGTGGCGGAGCGAAAGAGAAAGAGAGAGGGACGGCGAGCTCGTTTCCCGCGACAATGGCGCGAACCAACTTCCCCCCCAAAGACATCCTCTGTCCACTCGGTCCTTCTTCTCAAAGTCGTTAGCGACGCAAGCAGCTCTATTAATCCTTTCGAGCAGTGTACACTGTGTAGCGACTCGGCAATTCGCGCCCAAACTTGTTTCGTCCGAGCGCGCCCCGAGACAATGAAACGACGAGGCTCGAGCTTGCGCGGCCACGAGAGCGTGTATATACGCCCGACACCCCGCAAAAACTTTCCTCGCTGCTGCGCGCGACCGAATAATTCTACTCGAGCCGCGCGGCTTTTACTTGGACGCGTCGTTTCCACACGCACCTCCTCCTCGTGCGAGCTTTCTCGCTCGAGGTTCATCCTCGCATGTCCTCGCAAATTCGTGGCTTCGAACGACAATACTGACTTTCTTATGGCCGTTCATTCAGACACAGATTACACGTGTGTCTTTGTCCTTCGCCCGGAAAAAAAATCGCACGAGTGCCTGAACTCCTTACGCTGGAGAAACTGCGGAAGCGAGCTCAGAACAGTGTACCCAAGGAGCATTTCGCACTCCTCGCACGCGATACAATACTCGACCTTTGAATCGTCGGCTCACAGCGACTAATCACCGCGAAGCATCGGTGAATTGATCAAGCATCGCTTCACGCGAAGTAATTTGCCGCGAGGGCATGTCGCGCCGAGAGATTTGTCGAGGGCGTTTGTATCGATAGCTCTCGTTCGGCGGGCGCGTCCCGAGGCTCGGCCCGCGTGCGGGCAGTAAAACAACGGGGCGAACCCTTCCAATAAAAAGTCACTTGCGAGGAAGTACTCTTGGAAAAATAGCAAGTTCGCCGCCGTCTCCTCCCGCGCGTGCCATTGTTCCCAGATGAAAACACGAGCAAGACGCGCGCGGGGATCGAAAGAGCGCACGCCTAGCCATTTGTCTTTGACTCCGACTCGGAGGGGGTCGGGGGTGAAAATTTTGAGCCCGCGTCCATCGGCCGGGGGAAAAAGCCGGGGGGAGCAAGTTGCAATCGCGCTGCAGCGGCAACAAGAAGCGGCAAAGCAGTGGCCAAAGTTTCGCTCGAGTTGTGTCTGTAGGTGCAAAGACGCGTGCTCGGCTCGTTTCTTATATACCAGTGCCGGCGTCGAATGGCGACGGCGGCGGCGGGGGGTGTCATTTTGGATAAGAAAACGAGCAAGAGCGTAAGTGCTCGTTCCGAGGCCCTTCCCCGGCCGTTTGCGAGCTTAAACTTCTCCGCGCTGACTTAATAAACGGTACGCGCGCATTCGCCCCGTTTAGGGCCGAGCCATACCCGCCTTTGCCGCATTCGCACGATTCTTCTTCTCCTTTTTTTCCCTTCTTCTCTCTCTCTCTCTCACTCCCTTTCCTCTCCGATCCTGCTCGCACACTCGCTTTTCCGACCTGCCCTTCCGGCGTTTGGGGTTATACCCCGCTCTCTCGCTCGGTCTCTCTCTTCACTCGGGCCGAGTGTACTTTGCATTAAATAAATGGCCGCTCAATTAAGACTGCGAGATACCGATCCCCTTTCATTTCCCTCGGTCAAATGCAAATACAAAGAGGAAGAGAGAGAGAGAACGCGAGAGCCGGAAAGAGGAAGAGTGAAAGAGAAAAATGAAACGCTCGGACCGATCGAGGAGAAACAGCACGATTGACTTGATAAATATTTGAATTGGAAAATTGCGAAATACTCTCGCAATCATTTTTTCCCCCCCACTGATACGAATTAAACATCACGAATACATACCAGACGAGAACGGATGGGTATAGCCGAGGAGCGTCTTGCAAACTGAATCACGCGGATCCAGGGATTAATTCGAAAAAAAGGCGAGCAAGCAGGTGCGAGACAAACGGCGCACGGCATCGGCTGGAGATAGTCCCTCTGAATTAGGTGCTAATCAAGCGCAGTGCTAATCACTCGGAGCAAGCCGGGCACAACGGCGCCTTAATTACAAATCCAATCGCGCTGGAATCTCTCTGTCTCTCTCGCCCGAGAGAGCCGTGTTTTCTTTTGTTCCAGGTGAGTGTCACTGCAGCACGGGTACACGGCTCGAGCCCGCGTCCGACCGGCATCCCATTGTCGGTGACGTCGGGTTAATCTGCGGACGGCGGCGGCGACTACCAAGTTCAACGTCGGCGAAAGCCGGGTCGCTGAAAGGTTACATTAGGAGCGCGCCCGCTCGTATATATACACGTATATATACACGTTAGTGAATAAGTATACGTGTATAGGCAAGAGCGGCTCCGTAATCCATCCGGCCATTCAGCGTACGCAACGCTAAAACCGAGGCTCATTCACACAGCCAATCTGGGCCAATGAAACGGACCGACGCCGCCGCCGCCGCCGTTTTTGCAATGCGCATGTAACACGCGATAGGGGCTCGGGAGAGATCAGCAGTGTTAATCAGCGCCGACGGGATAATTTCTGTTTTCCCGTGAGCGCGTTCGAGCTGCCCCGGCACGAAAAGTAGGCTACAGAGGGCTGACTCTGGACGCGGCATTGATTTCCTAACGGATTGCGCGACGGGCTCGGACACACGTGAGTCGCCGCTCATTCCAATGGCTCATCGGGTGAGCTCGACCAACGATTTGACAACTATAAATAAACCGATAACGACGCGACGAATTTGCCACACCGCGTCCGCGCCGTGTATTGATTTTTTCCTCCCGAAACCCAGGGGTGCAGCACGACTCGGGTGATTTCCCAATTGGCCGAGCCGCGATTATGCGGAGAGCGAGAGAGAAAGAAGATACATGTAACATCCGTAGCCGGGCTGCAGCCGACGGGTACACGAACCGACGCGCTCAAAGAAGCGTCAACTCCATTCACTCGTATATGTCATACAAAATTAACGACAAAGACCGTCCAATCATTCGCCGCGGAGAATCGAGTAGCTCGCAGGTTCGACGAGAGTCTGCGGCGTGTACGTACATACATATGCACGTATGTATACACGTCGGGTCTCGCTGGCGCGACATACAAAAGAATTGTACGTGTTGTCGCGACATCTCCATGAAATTACATCCCTCCACCACCGGGCGAGCGCTTCGGTGCAGCGAGTAACAATTGCCCTTGGTACCGTCGAATCAGCAGTATTTAAAATTCACTCGGGCCCTCTGCGCGCGCGCGCGTGCGTGCACACGCCCGCATACCCGAGAGCCATTGTTGCGGAGGAGGCAGAGTGTGTGAGAGAGAGAGAGAAAGAGAGAGAGGGACTCACGAGTCCCGCGAGTATCAGCAATCGAATTTCGCGCGAGCCTTTTTGCGAGCCGAGCCTCGTGACTGCGAACCGATCCCGAGGGGAGTGGGTGGGGAGTAGGGGCCTCGCCCCCTCTGCCCCCTATCTAATAGCCCTGCGTCAACCGCGCTCTGCTTTCACGAGAGAGACATATTGCAGCGAGGAACACACGCACACACACACACGTGCCGCGCGGCTCTTCGGCTATTGGTAAAGTAATTTCGCTTGTGATGCTTTTTCGACAGGTGCATTTTTGTCCCCCTTTTTTCAATCGCCCGATTTTGCCGATAGTCGTGCGCCGATCGAGTTCGTCGACCTTCTCGACGCTGTATCGGAAAGCGATGTATACGAGTTCATCCTTCGCGCAGTGCGTTTTCCAAATTCCGAGAGGAGTCGAGGGGGAGGAGAAAAATCGTCGACTACTGGCGCGCCGCGTAGTCCCTCGTCGAACACAGTGAAGGGGCGACGCGAAAAGCCCCGGATGAATTTCGGCAAAACAAGGCTTTATACGAGAGCAGGCCTGAGCGAGGCGCGCGCTGCTCGAGCTACGGGAAAGCTGGAAAAAGCACATTGGCGCGGGCGGCAACTGCTGCTCAACAGGTACAACAAAGAAGCCCGCCCGACAAAGCGTCATCCGCCTTCGTTAATCCGTCGTCAGCTGCTCCGAGCAGCGAGCTCGTATACGTAGAGCGCGGCTCGACTAACGAACGCTTCAGAGCGCAATAGCATTGTCCCGACTTCGGGGTGCTACGAGCGTTTGGAAAAAACTCGCCCCCCGCGCCCGAGGGGCCAAATTAATTTGGACGCATCCTGCGACGCGAGCCGCGCGAACAGCATCGTAGTAGTATCGTAACAGTATCGTATGGGGGGTAGCTGAGTGGGAGCAGTCAAAGGTTAATTAAGTCGTGTCTCGACGTGTAAAGGGATTAGACAATAAACGGGTAGGTGCTGGGTTGTGCACGAGGGCGCCAGTTGGCCCCCACTCGCCAAAGACGCCCGTGCGCGCGCTTTCACCTGTCAACCTGATCGATGACAACAACCTCGTTCCGCTGCGATGCGACGTGACACGACGCAACGACGACGACGACGACCAATCGATTGTTGCGTGAGCGACGAGTTTTCCGGGCGCCCAAGTACGACGTGGCTCCGGAGAGCGATGGGAAATGGTGATGCGGTGTGTACGGCCACGCTTTTTACCCCTCCAGAGTGGTTACTCTTTTTACAACAGCTGGAACGCGTCCAACGAGACGAATGATATGGAAGCTGTTTTGTGCTGCTTCGCCCATTGTGTTGGTGGACGGAAATAAATTAACCAACTGGCTGTGCATCGGTTCTTTTTCCTCCTCGACAGATGCAATCTCCTTCGCATCCATAACCCTTCAAATGTCGTTGAAGATTCGCCACGTGATTCGGGAAGTGAAAATTATTCATTCGCGTTGTACAGCGAGGAGTGTCGTTGACTTTTGATGCTTGGAACTCTTTTAGAGCTCACGGATCATTCGAGAGAGATGTTGTATGCGAAGACGGTATCAAAATAATGGCACAATAACCGGCAATTTTATTGAAATCCCGCAGTCTTCTCTGATCGAATAAACATTGTAGTACGGCATTGTGAGGTGGAAAGGCCTTCGAGTGTTGCTTGAAAAAGTGGCCGGAATTGCAAATGTCACGGTGATCATTCGAACGAGTTGATGCCAGAGAGTTGCATACGGCCATTACTTTACGTAGACCCGATAAAATGATAAGGTGCAATCTTTCGTGACATCGAGCTTTGCTGACGCGGGACAAAATAAAATCGCGCGTGACTCTAGAAATCGTATGAATACTTTTATTAAAAGGGACATATCAATCGTATGGATGATAAATTTATGAGTAAAAACTAACATATAATGTGGTGTATTGTGTCGCTCATAGAGTATTGCAGATGTGAGATTTCAAATCGTATTCCTACTGGGAAATATAAACATTTGTTTTGAGACAATAGTATGGAAATGGCCGGTACAACTAAAAATACAAAAAGACGGGTACATACAGAGAGCCACTAGTGAAGTGCGCAAAATCTCGAGCAATCCCATTTTTGTGCCGGGTGTGAAAGGTGGGAGGTTCCGGTTACGCGGCGTCGACGATAGCGGCGTAAATCGTCATAACCCATCGAAAGTCGGGGAGTCGAAAAAGGTGGCTATAAGGAGGAAGGAAGGAAGGAAGGGGGAGGGGGCTGAAAAAGAGTTAGTCGTCGCAAAGTCTTATACTTTATAAATGGACTTTCTCTGTTAGTCGCGGCCTGTGGCGGTCGTCTCTTCGTCGTAAATCCCGCAAGTCCCGTAAATCGCTTCCGTTTCTCCGGGGCTCCTCTATATCCTTCTTCCGCCCAGTCTCTCTCTCTCGCTCTCTCTCTTTCGCGCGCGGCGAATATAAATATAACAAGTATAGTAGAGCAGTTTATCGTGGCACGCGAGCGTAGTCGTCCGTCTCTCTTGGGCATTCATCAGCCGTTAATTAACCCTCTCCCCCGGCCCCCCTCGAGCTTCCTCTTTAACGCGACGCTGCAGCTGATTTTTTCACCCCCTTAATTACCGGAAAATTTGTCTTTTTAAATATCGTTCGGGGATGGTGGTGCCGTGCGGCTCGCTCAGCTATCGAGTTTAATTTATCTCCCGCCGCGCCGGCGTTCACCTCTCCATACCCTCGAATGCTTTCTCGCTCGTTCGCTCTCGATCGTTGCTCGATTTGTCGCCCCCCGCGAGACGATCGTTCCGCCTCGGCTGGCCATTTTAATTCCGAGATATAATACCCGACGCGTGGGTCGCAGGCTCGTCGACCGTATGAGGTCTCGCTAATAACACGCGCGTCTATCGAGCGCGACATCCGAGCAGAACGAATCCCTCCCTCGATAACGTATTCCGGGCGCATTAGCGAGAAATATCAAAGAAACGTAACGAGAGAGCCCGGCGTCTGGGCACGGGCAAATCCAGAGCCGCGCGCACGTCTTCCATCGGCAAGATCCCGAGAGGAAAATCACGGGAGAGCTCGTTATTTTCCTGAGAGAACGCGCGGAAGGGGACGGGGCGGGAGAAAAGAGCCGGTCAATCGCCGCACCGGTGTAAGTTCATAAGGGATTCGAGGAGAGTAGCGAGCGGCATATCTGGCCCGCGCGCCCGGCGGAAGCAGAGCCGGGCTTGTAATACCCGCTCGCGCCCGTTGCATAAGGTCCGCTCGATTTTGCGGCCACGCGGAAAACCCGGTTTAATATGCCGGGACACGTCGCCGTCTTGCATTAGAGCCCCGGGGCTCCTTCCTCCTTCCTACCAAGGACAAAGAAGGATGGATCCGCCCGCGAGCCGCAAAAACCCTCCCTCGTACGTTACGTTTCTCCCCTGCCTAGTCACCGTTGGATCCCTCATCCACTTCCTTGTGTGTGTGTGTGTGTGTGTGTGTGTGTGTGTGTGTGTGTGTGTGTGTGTGTGTGTGTGTGTTTGTGGGCGGCGGGGAGATTGTGCCTTCCTCCGGAAAGGCTTCCAAACTACGAGTCGCACGAGTCGCACCAGAATCTCGCCTATCCTCACAATTATTCCGAATCTTCCGGGCATCTTTCGAGGAGTGAGACGCTATAAGCGTGTCGAGGAAAAATAAGATCACGTCTATCGCAACGGAAACATCGATCCGAATATTATGTAAAACCTGTTATCATAATCGAATCAATTATGCTTATCGATGCGCGGGAGCATGAAACGACGTCGGAATAATAAAGGATCCACTCTGTGAACATTTATTACATCAGTTACGGGCCCGGCAGGGCAGCTGCCGCCCGCTCAACGGGGCAATTTAAAGAGCTGTGTGCGGGAAAAAGAGCGAGAGAGAGAAGTGTCGCGCGTTGTGTCGCGTCATCGAAACAGAAACGAGTGGGAACGAACGAGCTTATAGGGGAGTGTGAGCTGCAAATTTCGCCGAGGAAAGTTCATTTTCCGCGGTGTTGGCTCCGTTTAGAGCCGCCCGCACCCTTCCCTATATACTTGTGTATATATATGTGTTCTCCCCCGTCGCTCCTCCGTCCTGTACACGTCTCGCGCGCGCTTCATCCACGCTCTGCGGTTCTCGTCACATTTTTCTTTCTGCTCCGCTGGAAATGTGTGAAATCAGCGAGAGGCCCTTTCGCGCTTTCGCGCAGTTTATTCTATTTCGAGCGAGAGCCCGCGCCAGCACCCCAACCGAGATTTTCAATCGAGTTTCTTCTTTGCGGGACATCTTCTTTGTGTGCTTTGTGCGTGTCGGGATCGGGAACTCACGGCGCAACTGGGAACGAGAGCGTGTTTCGAGTTTGATATTCACGCCGTTCGTTCCAATAATCATGCACACTCACGACGTACACTCGAGTAATTTCGTTCGAATAAAAATTAATGCAACGCGTCTATTTGCCATCAGGTGATTCGTCGAAAAGTCACCATTGCGAGAAAGTATTATGTGACGAGGAACGGAGAAATGTCAACGGCGTTATCGAATCTTATCTTTCCGTGACATTGGCAGATTGTACTATCGCCGCGGTACATTTTTCCACTCGAAGTCAGATGTTGAAAATAAAATGGAACTTTTTTTTCCTCCGTCGAGTTAGTTTCGAAACGAGAAACTTCCTCCGCCGCTGACGTTCGCGTCCGAATGAACCATCCGCGAAACTCCCAATGCAAATTGTCGATCCAATTAACTACTCTATACAAGCGAGTTGTAAAAGAAAAATGGCAGCACTCGCGGGATGATGCAATCGCGGTGGCGCGCTATTGCCATAACCACTGCAGGCGAAAGCTGTAAAAGATCGAGCAAGAAGAGTGACGCGTGCAAGAGCAGTCGGTAGTCGTCCGGGGGACCCGCGCCGCCCCTCTTGGGCTCTATTCATCTTTTCCCTACTTTCCTTTTTCCCGCCATATCCCTCCCCTGGAGTAATTTGCTCTTCTCCCGCTTGTCCCCGGGTCCCGCGCGAGCTTTTTCCTATTTCGATCCCTTGTATATATATATCGCGTAGCGTGACCCGGTACTTCCGCTTTTATGGTTGGTGCGCGTGCGACAGAGGGCTGCTCTACGAGTATTCATTGTGTGGCAAGTTAGATTTCCGAGCGATCCCGTCAAGAATATTGTCGCCTCCTATAATTGGGCTCGGTCGCAATGAAGGAAAAAGAAATTGGGATTTGGCTTGATTGAATCGTACAAACATATATATATATACAGTTCCGGAACTCCGGGAATCGACAAGGTGGACTCAAAAATTTCTCGATGATGAACCATTGACGAGGTGTGCGCATTTTTGAATTATAACTAATCACGACAATGGGATCACTTGGTTTCATGAATTGAATGTGTGAACGGCTGACTTGACGGAGAATTTTCACTGTACAGCTTTGTGCGACACTATACGAGTGCACTAATTGTAATCTTGGTCAATTTTCATATGTCCGTTTATGGCCGCAGGAAACGAACAATGGGAGAAAGAAAACAGCGTGACCGGTGGAGCTATTCGGCTCGACGGGCGTGCAACCAAAATCCGCAAGATAACTATCCGGTGGCCGTTGCGCAGCAGCCTCCCTTTCTCTCCTCTGGCTGATCGAGATAACATTCGGTTCACTCCCTTGAAAGCTAGGGTTAATTAAAGACCATTCCACTAGAATCGAGTATCTCTCTCTCTCTCTCCTTCTCTATCTCTCTCTACCCTCGCTCCCTCTCTACATAACGTCACCACGGAAAATCAATTTCCGCAGGTTGCGACCTTCGCCGTCGCATCCTCTTCACTTGGGTATTTCTTCGCCCCCCTAAGAGATTAGTCGATCCCTCTTCCGCCGGTTCAGGATCGATTGCAACTCGGTCGCTCCGCGCGAGATAAGCCTCGCCACGACAATTAGGGAATTCATGCGGAACGCACTGGGACATTTTCCCCTGCTCCCTCCCTCCCCCCTTTCTTTCCCCCAACCAAACCATTCATAAGATTGCGTTATCCCTTGGACTAGTTGCTATCCGGTTTGGATAAGTTTTCCGGCAGTTCGGTCGAGTTCGTGGGTGGGATGTAATGCTTTTGCGATGGCTAATCGGATTTTTATCAGGTTCAGCTGGGATGTGGCTCTGCGCCCATCAGTTACGACGGATTTCCGTATATGTATCGCGGGCGAAGATGAGAATCGAATGGCATCAAACGGTGCCTCCGCATTACAATCTCAAACTGTGGATATCGTTATTGATGAAAAAGTGTTCTCGCGTCGTTTTCGGATGATCAAGTTCCGTCATCAATGCTCTGGTGGTGATATATTTCACTCTAGACACCAGACGCTTTTCAAGCGACTCACAATAATTATCCCGTGATATCCATGACACTTTTGCTCGCCGCTATCTGGTCGGGGGAGTGGAGGGGGGGGGTAATGTTTGTCTGTCGTTGCTTTTGTCGAGGCGGTGGTTAACGAGGTAGAATCCTGGTATCAAACGAGTATTGGAAATTCATCCTGGGATCTCATTAGCTTAGTTGAAAGCAGGGAAAACAGGAGGCAGAGCGAGCGGAGCCGCCGGAGGGCGAGAAAAAGAAACGAAATCACATGTGTCCTCTTCCCCTTCGCCATCCCCGGCACAAGAACTCTAACGCACACGTGTCGCTTGCGGTGCCGTCAGTGTCTGGCTTCGCGCACTCTTTATAATGTATGCGACCTTCGTCTCTTTTTCATCTCTCGCCCAGGGCTACTGCGGGCGGTGTGACAGTGTGCTCGTGTGGTCGTGTGCGCGACCCCAGCAAACAAGAAGAAGATAAAAAAAACCTTGTAGAGGAGACGCGCTGGAAAAAAAGAGCGGAGTGGAAAAATGTGATTAGCTTCGCAATCGCGATGATACTCGGTTAACGTGCATCGAAACAGCATCCCTTTCCGCGTCGTCTGTCTGTCTCTCTCTCTTTCTATCTCTCTCTTTCTCTCTCGACTCCTTTGTCTCTTGTTTCGATGAACATCTGGCGAGCAGTGATGGACTCGAGTGGTGGCGCGGAGAGAAACATTCACTCATCGATCGGGAATTATTCATTAGCCGTATACGGTACATGAGATCGTCTCTAGGGCTCACTGTGAGTTTTCATCCGAGAACTATTGAATTTTTTTTTATAAAACGCTTCGTACTGCGTTAACATCTGAGCCGTTGTGTTAGTATCGATCAGATAAAGTACTTGTGAATACTACTCGCAGATTTGACGAAAGAGTTGTAACTGAAATCGCTGATATCGCGCAGCAAGGGGCTTTGTGACAGTCTGACGATCAGTAGAAGAAACTGATTGATCGACTTTTTTCAATTTACAGGCCGTCACACACACACACACATTTTCACACACACTCGCTCATCCAGCTGGTTGTAAGCCGGAAAATAGGTGAACTCTCAGCGTGTAGGTATCGCAGATTACGCAGTTCTTGCCTCTCTCATCACGCTCTCTCTCTTCCTATCTTTCTCTTTTTCCCTTGTAATAAAAATCCGTACCGAGCACACACGAACACACATGCTCACGTACACAATGATAGGGGGCAAAAGTTTGCCGGCAGCCGGTGCGCACGATCCTACCGCAAAGCTCTTCCTCTCTCTCACTCCCTCTCTCTATCCCTCCCACTAGTCTGTGTGTACACGTCGGCCGCGGACGAGGAGAATTTACCGGGCTAGCCGAAAATGAGAGGCTGGCTAGGTCCGTGCAAAGGACGTGTCACTCCGTCCCTCTCTCGCTAGCTCGCTCTCTCGCCCTGTCTTACGGGGGGGGGGCTCTGCTGCGATGACGAGCTTTAATCCTCCATCCGTAGGCGGCGCGCGACCGCGTCGCGCATTGTTCCGGCTTTCTACCTGGAAACGCGTCTGATCATTCGAAACAAAAAGCTGCGCTTATCGCTAATTAAGCCTCATATTCTTCCCGACTGTGGTTGAGCAGTGAAAATCGAACGGGCACCGAGCTGATGAGCAGGTGTACGAGGGCGCTCGCGCCGGATAAAAAGCTGGCGGAGCTACTGCTGCTGCTACTGGCTGGCAGCGTCGAGCGTTCGAGAGGAGTGGCTGCCGAGGAAACCCGGTAATTACGCGCGGCAATTATTTTCCGTAGACGAGAGCGGAGAGAGGAGCACAGGCAGGCAGGCAGGCAGGCCGCGGTCGAAAGAGCCGAGGAGAGGCCCCGTGGAAGGAAGCGAAACCAGAGTTGCGCCAAGTTAATTAAACGCGCATAGTTATTCCGTACGGGGGCGCCTGTTATGCTACCCCCTCGTGCACTAACGTAGCTGTTGCTTCCCGCGCAGCCTCGTACCCGTCGTGGCTTTTTTACCCTCGGCTCAAAAGTCTTTGACACTCGGCTTTTTGCTTGCGTTTCAATCGGGCACGAAGGTTAAACGTCCGCGCGAGATTCTCTCTCCCGCTCTCGTTCCGTCTCGTGCGACACTATTTCTTCCGCCGACAGGATAAACGTCAGTTGGGACACAAGAAACGCTCGCTCGATCGTCCCCTGTCAACTTCGCCACGATCGACGTGTGTTTTTCAACAGAGCGAGTTCAGTGTATTCGAGCCGCTTTTGACATTTTACAACTCTACATTCTCCTTTGGTAATCAAGTTCTTTCATAAATAAAGTATCTATTGCCACGAATTATTGCGTCTCGATATTCGAGGGCTCCCCCTGAATTTAAACTTGAAACATCCCAAGCCTTTCAATTAATTTTGTCCCTCCCTCGCTCTCTCTCTTCCTGTTTACAGAATTCCAAAGATGGCCTCGAGGAACGACAGGGCAAAGACAGGAACGACGACGCGTATAGGACGTATTATCTGTTCGGCGTCGTCCAATCAGACGAGCCTTGTTGAGCCAAAGTGCAAGTTTGTCTTGGTCGAAGGAAAAACAAGTGCGAGCGCGCGCGCGTGTGTGTGTGTGGTCTCTCCCTTCGCTCTGTTGAATGGGGCTTAGCCACAAGCTCAGCCGATTGTTAACCGCGATTGTGTCAAAGGGTCGTAGTCTCGAGTGGCGAGGCGCACCATATGCTGACTCCCGGGGCGCAGTATTGCATGCACATATTCATAATAGCGGGCGCGAGCACTTGATCGAGCGTTGAAATTTAATTGTCGGTGTGCGCGTTCTCTCTCTCGAGATAAAGGGAGAGAGGAAGAGAGAGAGAGAGAGAGAGCCCAACAGTGTGACGAGGCTCGCAGCCATTAGGGGCTGATTTTTACGACCTTGACTGATTCGCTTAACGATTCTTCGAGGCTTCACCCCTCGAGGACTCTCTCATCCGCTGCTTCACAGAGGCTCCCCGGCTCTAATTCTCGCGTCGAGCTAAATTGCATTAAAAAGGCCTTCATGTCTCGAGGGTTATCGTCGCGATGAGTGATTGTTTAGCCGAGCCGAGGTTATACACGGGAGGGAGAGAGAGAGAGCAGCTCCGCGGGACACGTTGCCGAGGGTTAATCGTCGCGTCGTCGTTGTTGTAGGGCACGTTCGATCTTGCATGATTAATCTCGTGGCCGCAGGACGAGGCTTGATTATGGGCAAGCTTGTACCAAAGGCACGCGTACACGCACACACGTGGAATATGTGAAAATGAAGTGGGTAATGGGAGTCGACGGTGAAATGTCGACTAATCCCGTGGCCGCTCTCCTCGCGAGTTGCATTCACGCACGGGCGCGATATTATAAAATCAAAGTTCCGGGCCTCGAGCTAACTTCGGCGGAGCAATGGGGCGCGGTGTACTTGCGTGTTATTTCGCAACACCCACGCGAGATTTGTGTTAATCAGGGCCAACGCAAACTCATTCCCCGAGTGCATATTTAGTCTAATGCCCCCTTCTGAATTCCACCGCTGCTAACCAGCAAGATTCTCGGAGTCTCGGGCCAAACTCACTTAAACTCCCCACACGACTTGATAATTCCTCATTAACGGTGCGCCGGTGTGTATTTCTTCCAGGGAGCCTGGTACGATTCACCCGCGCTACATCCACACCACATCGTCGCGCGTCCGCGAAACTTGGCTGCGCACGAGTTTTGGGGCCCGACAAAGCGGCACCGCGACGAATCAGACCGCGAGAGTCGCGTGGCTCAATTGTCATATAATCACAATGGCTCGTTCGTTAGATCGCGTCGAGTCTGCAGCCACGCACAAAACTCGCGGCGGCGGATCGAATAGTGCGCAAACATGCCCACCGGCTCTTTTATTCCTTTGCGTGCGCCGCGACAAGTTTGTCGGTCGTCTCGCGCGTGCGCATATATATGTATAGATGTATGTACAGAAGTGCGCGAGAGCCGCGGGGAAAGGGTGCGAAAGTGTCGCGCAAGTTTTCCCAAGTGGCCGCGGGAGCAGTTCCGCCCCGGCCCGCCAACTTTCTGCGCCCCTCCACCCCACTCCTCCCCCGCTACCGAGAGATGTTTTCTCTCCGTTTGCTTCTTGTCCCGACTCTCTGCTCTCGCTCCTTCTCTGTCTCTCTCTCGCCTCTGTCCTGATGCCTTTGTTGGCCAATGCTAAGTGTGAAGTAAGAAACGATGCTCCATGATTTATCGATCACTCGCCGGCAGCTCTGTCTCTATCGCTGCAGCCAACTCTTGTTTTGCAACTTCCACCGAGGAATAACTGTTTATCCATCCGAGCAAACAGCTATGCTTCCTACCGACAACTTCGCGCAACAACTATGCCCTGATATCTAAGTTTGTAAGTAAATTAGCCCGTAATCGGGCAAATCAAATGGGCCGCGATAACTTACGACTCGGACGCGCGATATCGATGTGGGTGCAATTCTCGTACACTTTTACTCCTCGGGTTGCGGCGTTCTTGGTGTTATATACAGATGTGTGCGTAAACCCTAGAGTAACGGTTCGAATAAAAAAAGTAGTTTTCGTGAGTTGTTGAGATAGAGAATCCGAAACAATATGTAGATTGCATTAAAATTTATAGGAGTTTGTAAAAGAAATCTCTAAAACAGTTGTTTTGTCACTCAGTCAAGTCATAGTAATACGATGAAGAGAGCTCCAACTAGGATAAATTTGAAAATTTCAAATACCTGTAATTGAAACATCCATCGGAAACGCCAGGAGCAAATCACGCGTTATCCCATGCCAAGCAATCCAACATCTACAGCCATAGGAATGTGAGAATTCATTATATGACTTTGAGACGGCGGGTTCAACGTGGCTTTGGTCGGGCTCGAAGTTGGCGAGAAGCGTTCGCGCGTGGAACGTCTGAACTTATTTGTCTTGGGGGTATTGCGAGAGGAAAGTATGCCAATTTGCCGCATCAGCTCGCGCTCGCGATTCGGCGTGCGATACACATATATATGTGTGTGTATAAACGCTCTTTTGTTCGCTCGTTGTTAATGAAGCCGAGCAAGTCGGCCCTTGTTCCACTCCGCTTACCGTCGTAAGAAATTTCAAAGTGCCGTTTTTAAAGGACACCGCGGGACGATAATGTTTTCGCGGGGCGCGCGAGCAAAAAAGGCTGCCGCGCGCCCGCGAGCCGAGGGCGGCATGTGGCGCGGAGCAGCCAACAACCAGGGCTTTTTGTCCGCGCGGACTTTATGCTCCGGAATGGTCTACGAGCGGAAGTTTCTTCCCCCCCACCCCCTCCCCCTGCCCGCGCCCGAGAATCTTACTTTTCGATTAACTTGACGCGCGAGCGCGTGTGCGAGAGGGAAGACGCGAGCGATGGATGGGCGAGAGAGAGAGAGAGAAACAGAGGGAAAAAAACGGATGAACAGAGTTCTCGCGGGGTAAAAACTTTTTGATGAACAACTTTGTTAGGAGAGAAGCTGAGCCGGGCTAAGGGGGGGGGGGTCTTGAGGTGGGATCTCGGCGGGGAAAAAAAATTCGGGGAACCACACTAACACGCGCGGCTATCACGTGCCGCGAAACAAGTATCCCTCTCTCGATCCCTGATGCTTATTGCGTCTCGTCCCTTATCAATGAAATTACGCTGTCTAAGCTGCGTCTCGCTCTCTCTCTCTCTCTCTCATTTCCCCCCCCCCCTTGATTGCGAGACTTTCAACAAGGGATGAAACTCTTCTCTGCTCGAGGAGGGGTTGGGGGGGGGCGGATTGATACCCATACTTAAAATTAAAGGAAAATTAAGAACGGAGCCACTCGGAGAGCTGCTCTTGAGCCTTTGGCGGTCTCCCCCCCCCCCCCGGCCCGCCCCTCCCCTGCCTCTCACTCGAGTCTCGAGTATTTAAACTTTTAAAATTGAAATTGTTCTCGATACCCGGTGGAGTGGCGCTCTCGAACGACTGAGCAAAGAAGCCCGGATCAAGTGCGCGGCGGTGGCAGGGTCGGAAAACGCGGGGAGGGTGGTTCTCCGCCTTTGACGTCGCGCGCGCGCGGCGGCTCGCTCGCATTCAAATTTTGTCCGGCACGAATGATGCACGTCCCGGCGAGCAGCGCATCCTTTTGCCGCAGCGATCCTGTGAGCAACTCGAGGGGGAGACACTCGCGCGAGTTTGGAGTTTTGTCTCAGGCTGCCGGGCCGCTGCTCTCGTGGCCCTTTGCGAATTTAGAGTTTACGGTTGTGCGGCGAAATTGTGCGGCGAGCCGCGGGCTTTGACGCAACGTGAGAACGCCGTGGTACGAGCTTACTTTTATGCGGCTCCCCGCATATTGGCTCGGAAATCTCGGGAAGAATGTCTTTTGGCTTTTGCTGGAAGCAAGAATACGAGACACGGCCAGCTCCCCGTGGAATATGCATGCGGCTCTCTCTCGTTGCATTTGGTACCAAAATACCCTAGTGTGATGAAGCCTGCAGGTCAACTGATTGATTGGCTCTTCCCTGCGTGTTCAACGACGACCGTCGCGTTGGCTGCGGATCCTGTCGGAAACGAAACCGGAGAGGCGCGCTTGAAAATTTCGTGCGATGTCTCGAACAGCTCGAAAACGCGTACGTATAGTATGTGGAATGCGCGTGTGTTCTCGAGTGTTGTTTCGCTCGGGCGTATATATGCGAGCGTGATTGTGCGCTATGTAGGTTGTCGGGTTGAGCTCGCGAGCCGCATAACAAACCGACGCAAAACAATATCAGCCGCGGCATTACTCGGCTGTTGTTCTCCGCTGTTCCGGGGATGCGCGCCGCTTTTCTACATGCGAGCTCGACGAATCGATACGAGGCGCAAAATGCCAGTTGATAAAAAAAACAAAAGGAACGAATAAAAAAAAACATATCCTACAATTTTTTGCGAAACAAAAAAATTCGGTGCAATTAAAACTTGCTCTGAGGGTATCGCTCTATATAAAACCATCGAAAATTACCGAGGCTCGAGAAGTGTGATTCCACATGGAATCGCATGTGCTCTCTCTCTTTCTCTTTCTAGACTCGCAACAGTGAATTTCCGCTGCGGGTCAGTGAGTGCGCCTCTTCGCTGCATTACGGGGGGGGGGGGAGAAAAAACAAAATCACCAAAGTTCCGGTTTTCATTTTCGGCATCGGTGAATTCTTCACTAAATCCCAATGTAATGCGGCGGAAAGGTGTGTGCAACTGACCGTAAGTGGTTTCCATACCGACTATTAATGAAAATCCACGGTCGGGAATTTCGAGACTCCAGTCATAAGCGTAACGGGAAAGGAAATATATATATATATATACGTTCTCATCCCCTGGAATTTCCAGACCATTAGTTTGCACGCCGCAGCGAAACTCGGGAGTCGTCGACTATACTTTTATATTTGTCGCACAACAACTGCAGGTATATATACGCCTGCGCCGGTTAACCTCAACTTTTCAATCGTACTTTTCCATTTGGCCAATCGAGTACACGACTTTACATTGCGTTTGTCTTTGGCACACCACAAAAGAACTCGTTAATTTTGATCGATTGAGCCGTCGCGCTGTTCCCCATCGAGGCCCGATCGATCGCTCTCATAAATAAGTAATTTCAAACCTCGGCTATCGAGAAAACTTTGATCGCGGCCTCAAAGGTCCCTCGGCCGAGGCTCGCAACAAGCTCGGGATTACACAGCGGCGTCGAGGCGCGCACGGACCATACATACTTTACGACTTTATATGCTAGGCAACTTGCTCGCGAGGGCTCACGTGCCAACAGCAGGCCAAAAACTATCAACGCGCGTTACCCTTGTCCTTCTTCTCTCCCATGTCAAATACCGTTCTTCGCTTCGAAACTCGAATGTTACGCGCCAACGTTATTACGCTTTTGTTTAATTCACTATTCTTGTGTGACTGTCTGTCTGTTGTCTTGTGAACAACAGATTATTCATTTGTTTTTTCGTTGGGGAGGAATACCCGGAGACTCTATAGCGGGTCTGGACTTTTATAGAATACGCTTTTATTATCATTCACGAATTTCCCCCGATCCGGCGACTCTGAGAAGCCTGGCATATGTACCCTCTCCCTCTTCTTGTTGGACTCGGTCTGAGTCGTCGGATCGGCCAAGTTAGTTTTATAAAAGCTTCTTCGACAATAAAGAGATTGTTTTTCATAATTTGCTCGGCCGATTGTCCTTTGGCTCCTCGCTAATTTCCATCCGCGGGTCTAACTTTCATTGCGAGGAAGTTCGGCGAGGATCTCGGCCCTTAATTTCCATGTCAATCTGGCATTTTTCAGGAGAGCATCGCCGCGCAACGCCATTAATTTTACAATTAAGAACTTTCTTTAATGGCCACCTCACGTCCATCTTTCTCGCTCTGGCTCTATCTCTCTCTCTCTCTCTCTCTCTCTGTGGAGCAGAATTTACGCGTCACGTCCATCGCAACTTTGCCGCCCTTCCTCGTCCATTTTCTTTCCATTTCTCCCTGGGCGTGCAGAGCTCGACGCTCGCGTTTGTCCTTTTTGCGAGCGCCGGGGCGTAATTACAAAAAGAGGACGGCGTCTTGAATCGCGCGGCCTACTAAATAAAGTTAAACGCGTACATTCCTCTCATCAGCCATAAATTCGCAGCGCGGGGAACATTTGAATTTCATGACGCCATTTGGCGGCGAGAAGAGCCAGTGGCGGCCGGTACAAGAAAGCCGGAAGGAAGGAGGGACTGGCGTTGTGGAAAAACTGCCCGTGCGCTCACTCGCTCGCTCGCTCGCGCCCGCGCGCAAGAGAGAGACAGAGCAAAAAGACGCTCCGTGGCAATATAAAATGTACATTGAACGCGAGAGAGGACGGGAGAGGGAGGCTGCCGGTGGTGGTGCTGCTGCTGTTGCTGGCCCACGGCCAAAACGCGCCAAACAACCGAGAGCAGCAACACAGGGGTGAAAATTATTCGAGATATGACTTTACGCTCGTGCACCGGCTCTCTTTCGTGGGCGCGAGCATCCATATAACGTATAGCTTCGGTGGGATACCAGCGGGGAGAGCAAAAGAGAGCGAGAGAGCACGGGGATAAGGATATATAGCGGGGGGCGAGGGTCGGGCGCGCGAAAGAAGTCGTCGCTTCAGAGATAAGGCGAGAGACGCGGCTGGACTTAATAAAGCTCCAAAGCTCTACTTTATCTTTGTCTTCCCTTCCTCTCCGGCTCTCCTCAGCCATGCTTCGAACCCTTTATACGCTTATCCTTGTTTTTAATTCCCTCCGACTGGCTGTGTGTATACCCCAGTCCACACTGACCCTCTGCTCGTGCTATATCTTTATCTTCATCTGTACCTCTGCTTTCTCCTCGTATATTTATCCCCGACGTTTTTTTACCTCCTCTTCATGCGCTGCACCTCCGGCTCTTTTACTTATTTCGTTCACGCTCTCCCCTTTTATCTCTATCCATTTCTTTGAGCTTCATTTCATTTGGTGGCTTCCTTTTTCCCACCGTCCCGTATCCCAACAATTAGTATTTTTATCTTCAACCTGTGAAGTGGAAAATTTAGAATTATCGTTTTCTCATTTCTCCTCAACTTGAGTTTTTCATTGGAATACACTTCTCACATTTAACCTTTCAAACCGCACAAGTCCGTAATTTCCATCTTTAGATTACTTTTATAATTATGTCTGTTCTATTTCTTTCAACGAGATGAAAACATTTCAAAAGCTGTAATGTGCATTCGCTATTCATTAAAAATACATGATATAATGATGAATGGAAAAAAAATCGCTTATTATTTCAAAAAATCAGTGTCCCCTATAATGATGTAACTTTCAAACGTGCACTCGTTAACGAATAATGAAGATATGGATCGGGTGTAAAATGAATAGTAGAATGACCGAACATTCGTACTCGTCGTCTCAGCATATGATCACATGTGAGTCGGAAAATATCTCTGAATATTTGAAAGACCTGAAAAAGTCATACAATCTGTATGAACGAAAGTTGTACATTAACTCGGAACTCCCCTGTTCAATGTTTACTCCGTATACAGTAAGGGAGAGAGAACTTTATTGAAGAAAAATTTTAAATCCAACCGAGTTCCTCCTCGCGTTTGCTTGAAAAATGAAGCTTTGAGGAAGAAAAAAATGAACATCCAAGTCGTGTGCCCTTCCTTAACTCGGCATCCCTAGACTTCTACCGAGTTGCTCTCAAGCATATATGTTAATTATGTTTGTCCAGCCTCCAATTATTTTCCTGCAGCATCTTTCTCTTCTGCTCTTTCTCTCCCTCTCTCTCGCAGGCGCGCGCGTTCTCTTTCTTTTTCTTTCGGCGGGAGAAAAACTTATTCCGTTCCTTCTCGTGGAACAAAAGGGGGTGGGGGAGGGGATGGGCAGGGCTTTTGTAGAGTTGGGCGAGGGTGGCGAGTTCGTCATTAAAAACATCAAAAGTTCCGAATTCCTGAGAATAATGCGCGCTCATACATATATCCGAGGATATATTTTCAGAGCGGCCGTCCTTTCAGCAGCGGCTGCCGGCTGGGTCTCTTAGCTGCTCGTTATAACGTCGCACGAGCGCGGCCTGGGAGATTGGCGCGCTGAGAAAGAAGAAGGACATCGCTCATGTGGAATGAAGTAAAAGGGAACTCATTAGGGAAATCTGCCAGGGTTAATTCCTTATCTCCCAACTCCTCCCGACGCTTTCCCCTTTTCTCCAATCTGGCCTCGCCCCCCCCCCCGCCTCAACCATTCACGTCGCGTCTTCTTTCTTTTCACGTTTCGCGCGCGCGCACACTCGCGCCTCCGTCCTTTCACTGATGGAAAGCTTTGCCAGCGGCGCGACTCAAACCGCGGCTAACACCCCGTCTGGGATTTGAATGAATTGGATGACTCTCAGTCCCGAGTTCCGTTCTTATCGATCATGTCTAACGGATGAAACTTTCTCACATCCAAATGTCCATAGTCAATTTTTTTTTTTGCGTACGTTGTGAGTGCTTTGAGTTAATAAGTATAGGGACCGCAACACCTGAAAAATTAAAGTCTATCCGAGCGATGTAACCCGACTTTTACGGTATGTACCTAGGCTTCGTAGAATACTTCGATAGTGGTTCACGAATACCTCCGGGAAAATCAAAACGCTACACGGGATTGCTAATTGAGTAGCCAATTTGGTTACCCGAAATCGCCTCCACAAAGTTTAATCATTATTAGAGACTCAAAAGTTGATGCGTTCTTCTGAACAGGTTCATTCTACTGAATAATTATTGGGGTTATTACGGTAAAATGTTCTCGGACCGATGGACCAAACACCTCGGGGAGAGTGAAAAGTTCGAAAGTATGGTAGTTCATATGCAGCCAATGTTACATATACAATAGCCATTCGATGCATCGAATGGCTATGTGCTTATGTTTGAACAAGCTACAGATCTTATAGATATTTATACAGATAGATAGATTTTTCATTCAATTTTGGGGTGAACATCGTCTAGTCTAAAATGATTGACGCGAAGCATGATTAGCTTACTAGATTATTATAATTATCAATTTAGGTTGGGAGGTATTCACTGCGAAAGACTATGGCATATATTTACATAGAACGTCACGTCAGTAGTACGCGTCTACTTTACGGAATATCGGACGTGTATGTTAACTCGTCAGTTTCTTTGGGGGGAAAACAGCGTCGCAAATGTGGCTCTTGCACGTCACTGCCGACGCGAATCCGAAGTTGAATTATTAATTCAAGGCTGTTTCGGCTGGTGCCTCAAGATGTTTCCACAGCGGGAGCGGCAGCAAAACTGATGTACATTTCCACTGGTTTCCCGTCTCCGCAGTCGCTCGCTCGCGGGCCGCGGATGTTTTCACTTCGCCGAACAGCTCGTTCGTCTGTCGCCGCTGCCGCGCGCGACTCTCGGATTCGACGAAAACATCTCGAACGAGGGGATATTTACCGTGGGCGGGTTTAAAAATGAAAATTCAACCGGTGCTCGTTACTCAATTACTTTCTGTACGTGCGAGCCGACGAGTTCAAGGGAAAACGTTTGAATGTTTACATTTTACGCGCGGGGCTCCGCGGGCTTGCCAGAGCCAGCCGGGAATAACTTGTCACCGAAAGGACAGACACTGTTTGCCTCCGTTTTGAGTTGAATTAATTCTGCAGACTGCAGGCGCGCTCTCGCGAACGAGAGCGATGGGAGGGGTGGGCGCATTTACTTCTCCGCGCTCTTGCGCCCTTGAGAAGTATCTCCGCGGATAATTAATTTACCCAGACCCGGCACTTTTAAATTGGATTGAGATCTCTCTCTCTGATTATTCCAAATGAAAAATCGCCTCGTCGACTGTGGCCCCCAGTCCCCCACCACCACCACCACCGCCACCATCAACATCACCACCCAACGCTTGCAATCGTGTTTCGATGAAAATTTTCCCCATTATCAGCTCGATCCGTCCCGTTCGCCTGCAATTAATCATCGTAATTTTTTTCCTCTGTTACAGGTGAGCCTTGAACTGACGTGTATATTGGCCAAGATGGATAGGCGTGTCGAGCCGTTTCGAGGCATACAACATATCGCCCGCTCGATAAGCGTCCTCGCCGCGCGCGCATTCTCGACGCACTGTATAGGTACATATACTTTTCCGATAGCCTCACCCCCCCTCCTCCCACTCACCCTGCCAAGTCCAACGAGTGTCGCGAGAGCCGCTCAATCAACGAGGGCCTATACGTCCGCGTACATACACCGCCGAGGTTCAGTGACACATGGGGAAATTCGGAAAATTGAGTTTGCAAAGTTGCCGGCCGAGCCAGTGGTCCAAACTGGCTGTTCCATAAATGATAATACACGTAGCCGGGAAGTTATCCCATCGCCGGGCGGAAAGTTGCTAACAATTTGCCATGAATACGTAGGAGCCAGTTAATATTCAGCGCGCGAAAAAGCATAAACCAACCGGGGGCTGGGCCGGCTGGGAGAAACTCTTCGGATACTTCATGCCCCCGGCGTATTAGTGTACAGCGAGCGGCGCATGGCCCACGCATACACGGCCGACGCCGCTACTCCCGTACGGAACGAATGACTCGTCGAATTTTGCCATATACGTATAGCTTGGCGCCTACGCCGATCCGTGCAGAATGCCAAATTGCGGCCATCGGCAGTGTTGACGACGAGTACGACGACACGGCCGATGCTTTACTTTTCCGAGGGCTCGCGACACTCGGCTACACATGCCGCCGCCTTCAACTATTGATAATCGATCGGCGTTCTGGGGCCGTGCGGGGGGAGAAGACGGCTATAATTAAAACACGGTCAGCCGGCCGTGGGCGATAGCCATACACGGGGGGAGGGGGAGAAGGGACCAACATGCATAATAAATCGGCAAGGCTCGGGCCGAGTATCCATGGCGACGCGTCAAAAATTCTTGGCCGGCTCGGGGGAGCGTCGTCCGGCTGGCTTTCTCTCCCCCTCCCCGAGGTGTACAGAGTTGGGGGCATAGGTGGGTGCATTAGTATTCGGCCAACGCGAGTGTCCACCCAGCGGCGTCACCTATAGCGGAGTCGGCCACGGGTGTGCGCACGGAGGGTCGAGCTCCCCGCAAAGTTGCAACAGCAACGCAATTCGATGGAAAAAAGCATGCGGATAGCCGGAGCTTCAGGGGGAGAGCCGCTTCTGACTCACCGTCGCGTTTATATTATACGCTTAGGCGCGTTGCAGTTCCGCGAGGCGTGTGTACTAGTCCAAGAGACCGTTTCCATTTTTTATGGGCAACTATAGTATGTTAATGGTAGCGTGCGTTCTGTTGTAAACGTCTTTCCGATTAGAAAAAGACATTTCTTACGCCTGGAAGGTAAGTGGAATAACAATATACAAGCTTCTTACTCGGTTGAAATGGTAAGTGTTATAAGTTTCAACCATAATACATAGACGCCAGAAAGAAAACGAGCTCTCTCGGACTGTACGTGAATGTGCTGTTTTCGTCGACTATACTCGCGCTCCTTGAATATTGATTGGCCGCGCTGATTATCATCTTTTCTGCTTTGAGTCATACGTCAAGCGCTGTTTTACCCCCTTCGTCCTGCGCTGTAGTTTGGCCGCGAGTCCGAGCGCATTTCATTCTACAGTCGGAGAGCATCGCGATACGACTTGCCGGGCTTGAATTCAAATTGACGATTCGGCGCGAGGACGTATTTGAAATGTTGATAAGACACGAGTAGCCGTATGTGTATGTACGTCGATACGCCAAATCCAGTGCAACAAGCGTATGCGGAGCCGAGTCAAACAAGTGAATCGAGCCCGGACGCTGGATGCAGGGGCCGCGCGAAAACTCCACCCGCGCGCACTTGGCCCATATCGGGGCTCGCTCTCTCCCGCTTTGCATAAACAAACTGCGGCTCGGTCCATTCCCCCGATATGCTCGCGGTCGGAGGCGATACATCGTTCGAACGAAGCGGCATATGCCGCTGATTGGCCCGAGCTCCCCGCGGACGGGCGCGATCGCGCGCCTCATGAATATGCGCTCGAGCCCCCCGCTAATACTTCCATCGGCTCTGTTTGTCCGGCCCGCGAACTCCGGCAATCGCGGACGGCTCGGCCGCCTGCACAATTTTACCGGCAAAGAGACAATATCGTCGGAATAATTAATTGTCCGCGTCCGCGGGGCGTGTTCCGGTTCTTACACTCTTCTTTTGCGGTGATCGGATTGACTGTTGGTCGGTTGTGGATAATCGACGGATGCCTCACAGTGCTTTCACAGTGGTAATATTTGAAATGCCCTGATACATGCGCAGTGGTTGCAGTGGAGTTGGACTGAAAAAACTTGGGCTGAACTGAGTCCGAGACTCCCGCACGATTCTGAGTATGTAAAAGAACACGAACGCTGGATTTCGAGCCGCTGAACGTAACTCGCGCGCGTCCGGCCACGAACCTTGACATCCGGGCCGCAACCGCGTCCAGTCCGAAGAGGTCCCGAATACAAAGACCACTCCAAGGCAAGCCCGAATGCAATATCGCAGCGCTCGCGCCGTTGACGCTGCATGCGCGGAGTGACGCTAACAAGCCCCGAGAATGCGTTCACTGCCCCTGCACAAACAAACTGCACCTGACAATGTGCGAGGTTTGGCGCACCGCCGCTACGTGCGCGTCCTGCCGCTACACACAGAAACTGCACCTGAGGTTGTGCGAGGTCTGGTGCACCGTCGCCGCATGCACGAAATGCCACTGCATGCGCGCTGTGCCGCTGCACACACATACTGCACCTGACAATGTGCGAGGTTTGGTGCTACGCCGCCGCATGCACGCAATATCGCTGCATGCGCTATCTAACGCTGCACACAGATATTGCTCGAGACAATGTGCGAGTTTTGGCGTACCGCCTCCGCGTACACGCATTGACGCTGCGCACACAAACTGCACCTGACAATGTGCGAGTTTTGATGTATCGCCGCTGCATGGGTGCATATGCCGCTGCATGGGTGCATATGCCGCCGCATGCGCACAAGGGACGATTATAATGCCCGCGACTTGGCGAACTGGCGCCAAGATGCGCGCATTGCCCCGATGTCGCGAAAGCTGCCCCCGAGATGAGAACATTGCCCCGCGACTTGGAGCACTGACCCCGAGATGCGCGCATTGCCCCGATGTCGCGGAAGCTGCGCCGAGATGCAAACATTGCCCCGATGTCGCGGCAGCTGCCCCCGAGATGCAAACATTGCCCCGATGTCGCGAAAGCTGCCCCCGAGATGCAAATATTGCCCCGATGTCGCGAAAGCTGCCCCCGAGATGAGAACATTGCCCCGCGACTTGGAGCACTGACCCCGAGATGCGCGCATTGCCCGGATGTCGCGGAAGCTGCGCCGAGATGCAAACATTGCCCCGATGTCGCGGCAGCTGCCCCCGAGATGCAAACATTGCCCCGATGTCGCGGCAGCTGCCCCCGAGATGAGAACATTGCCCCGCGACTTGGAGCACTGACCCCGACATGCGAACATTGCGCCGATGTCGCGGAAGCTTCGCCGAGAGGCGCGCATTGCGCCGATGTCGCAGAAGCTGCGCCGATGTCGCGGCAGTTGCGCCGATGTCGCGGAACCTGCGCCGATGTCGCGACAGTTGCGCCGATGTCGCGGAAGCTGCGCCGATGTCGCGGAACCTGCGCCGATGTCGCGGAAGCTGCGCCGATGTCGCGGAACCTGCGCCGATGTCGCGGCAGTTGCGCCGATGTCGCGGAACCTGCGCCGATGTCGCGGACCTGCGCCGATGTCGCGGCTGCGCCGATGTCGCGGAACCTGCGCCGATGTCGCGGCAGTTGCGCCGATGTCGCGGAACCTGCGCCGATGTCGCGGCAGTTGCGCCGATGTCGGGCAGCTGCGCCGATGTCGGGGCAGTTGCGCCGATGTCGGGGCAGCTGCGCCGATGTCGGGGCAGTTGCGCCGATGTCGGGGCAGTTGCGCCGAT